>JAWWML010036106.1:0-29196 GCA_035047165.1 Ormyrus rosae
ATTTGATAGCAGATTTTGAGTGCTTTAATTTGATTACAATTTGTCGTTATTTCAACTACGGTTTTTTCTCAGTGTATGTAATATCCGGTATAATATTTGCTGTGATAACGTTACAGCAGAATATCATCCTATTTTCATGCAGTAACATTTTGGAAATTCTAAATTGCACCTTATAGTTTGTTTAAAATGTTGACAATTAAAAGCCACAATCTTATACATGTTTGCGTAGATCCTTCTATTACTACAGAACCCGGAAACCTCTCGTATGATCAACGTCTCCTCTAAAGGTATCATTCAGAGCGGATATCTCGAGCTGGTGAAAACGGAGAAAACCCCGATATTTAGGATAACTCGAGCCGAAGCGCAGGTGAAATTCATCAAAGCTGCGTGGCCGCGGTCGTTATACCATTGCGCATGGGACGATTGAAATCTCATAATTAGTTAGCGGTGCACAATGGCCTCGGCAGGGCCTGTCCATTAATATCATCGCCGGTGCTCTCGCGCGAGTGCGATATCCATCCGGTATAAGTGCTCGGTACACTGCGGCGGCGAATTACGGTTTTCCAGGCGGATATATATACGGGACGGAATTGTATCCATCTGCCGGCTGGGTCATGGGTATCTATCAAGCGGCCTCTCCGCGAATTCATTGTTCAGCACGCGGAGGCAATATAATTACCGGAGAGAGAGAGAGAGAGGAGGGAAAAATGCATTTCGCTGATTGCCGCTAGGACGCGTCTGCGAATTACACGCGCCTTCAGAGGAGAGAATCAAGCTGGACGGAGGCTGGGAATTTTATGCCTGAGGTTAGGAACTAATGCGCTTTATTATTAATTGTACATAAAAAAGCCGACCGCAACGTAAAAATCTAAATAAAATACGTTTCCCAGGGATGATTGAGTGTCTGCGTACGGCTAATCTTATGGGCATTACTTCTGGACTATAAATCTAAAAGCCACCCCTTGGTAACATAAAAAAGCATTTAATTGCTCGAAAGTGGCTGCGGAGAGGAAGGATAAGATGGGAATAAGATTGTAGCCGTAGCTCATTTAGAGATTGCTACAAAACTATTTTTAGAATAATGTTTTAACATTATTTATTTTCAAATCAGATGATTCATTTAATATTTTGATTTCTATTGGACCCCTAAAAGCTCAGCTTCAGATGATCATCCAAAATATCTAAATTTCGTATATCGCCGCAGTAACTTTCGGTGGACGGCGGGGCTTTAAAGGAAGCCGCAACAGTCAATGAAAAGCGAGTAGATATTCGCAGATGGATGACGGCTTTAGAGCTTCCCCTACCCGCGAGATGGCGAGATTGATGGGCACTTAGGAATTAATAGCCTGTTACCGACGCGTAAGGACTCGGCGCTGGGAGAGGGGCGTAAACATTTTATCTGCAAGGAAATCGATGCCCGCGGATTGAAACGTTTCCGCTTGGAAATAAGTGCTTAATGTTTCTCTAATTGCGATTCGCCCCGCGAATTCTTTTCTCAGAGCATTGAAATGATAATTGCACCGAGAGAGCGGATACATGGCAGTGCGGTGCGTACATGGGAAAGCGCGATTTAACTTTCTTTCGTGTTTCTTTTTCGCCGCGCGCACGAGCCCTTTTAAATATTGCCTTTTTAATTTATCGATTCGAGATCAAACGAAGTGCGTCGAGCGCGCGGAATTTATGACGCGCCAACTTTCCGTGAAAGAACTGGCGAATCTTTGTGCTTTATCAGAAACGTGTTGTTTCTTGATTTGCTGGTGTAATTAATTATGTAACATGACAGCGGTATATCTGATGGCTATTAAATATTCATTTAATTAAGTGTAAATCAATTTGTTTACTTTGGCATTAGAGAGAAAATGTAAAATGATTATTTTTCTCGGTTTTTTATAAATACTCTAAACGAGATTTATAGATTCTTCGATGTTCCCACAATTAAATTTATTTACAATTTAAATGTCTATTATAAAGTTTGTTTCATATAGTAGGATTGAAATACAAATACTGGTTATTTTTGCCATAAAAATATATTTTATCTTTTTGAAATAGACGTTTCGACCTCTAATGAGGTCCTTTTTCCTTAGACAGCCGGGATGACGCCTTGAGGCATCATAGTTTTTCTAAGTAATTAAGTAGAACCAAAATGGTTCCTTAGGGTTATTGGTGTCAATCAAAATGAAAATTCAAAATGGCGAATATTTTCAAGCCTTAGTACGTTTTTACAGATTATTGCAATCATAATCGGTGAAAAATATGAAATTTAGTTGAAAAAGGCAGCCATATTGGATTCGCCATTTTGTATGTCACAATTCTAACTGCAGAATTGTGTTCAGCGACCTCGAAAACCTATATCTGAACATTTTCAAGCCTTTATAAGGTAACTTTCAAACGTTTTTATCAACTTTTTAAAAAAATTTCATAACTTAACATGGGCTTTTTCCGTCCCGGGCCGGGATGACGCTTTGAGGCGTCATGGTCGAACTCGCCAACATCTAACCTGGGTTTGGTTCTAAGTTAAGATCACAAACCTAAGATCACTTTTTAGTACAAATTATGAGCTTTTAAAATTTTAAAAATCCCGGCTCTCTAAGGGTTAAAGGCCAAGCCGCAGCAGAGCCAGTCAAAACACAAGTCAAATGTGTTTCATATATTATAAATAATACATAATTAGATTCTTTTATTCTTATGCATTATATAAATAGTGAGCGCAATTGACGTATAGGTAACAAGATCTACTATTCTATGAAATAAATAAATAAATCCTTAGAAAAAAAGAACATCTGTCAAAAGCAGAGGTCAGTAAATCTCCGGCTGACGTCGGGCATTCACGAAGATTTCGGACAAAACGGGAAAGGCCACGGCTTGTGTAAATATACACCGCGAATCGCGTGACGTTACTCCGTCATCGACCCGCTCAAAGGCGCCGGAAGCTGCCGTAAATCTCCGGCCAATCCGAGCGTAAGTTCAATCAAAACCGCGCACAATGAAAGAGCCACGCGCGCGCACGACGACAATGGCCGTATATTTCAGAGGACTCGCGCGCCGCGGGGACAGTGGAAGATTCCTCGGGAGCAGCCGGACAAAGGAGCCCAAAGGATGCATTGAAAATCTGACGAACAATGCTCGGGCTCGTGTAATCGTTGGTCCGCCAGTCTGTTTTTGCCGTGCTTTCGACGTTTCTTTTGGAGTTTCATGTAAACTAACGTTGAGCCTGGGAGTTTCTTTGGTCAAGGGATCTGCGCATGCTTTTTTGATTTATATAGGAATAGACTGTAGTACCGATCGATCATGTATATATGTATTTTATTTTTTGCAAGGTACTTTATACCATTTTTTTACACATTTTTTTATAATTTAATATATAATCAAGTTTATAAATGTTTGGAATACTGTCTGTCACTTTCCTATAGTGTTAAGCGGACAATTGTGTGATTGGAAGAAATCCGTCTAAAAATTAAAAGCCAAATATTTAAAACTGTATTGTTTTAAATGATATATAGAAAAACTTTTACGTACATAACATTGTGGTCTCACACTCGAATCTTTATCTTGACATTCTGCATTAGCATCAATTATACATTTTTCGAATTGATACAGGACAATTTGTCCATTGTAAACGCCTTGGTAGAAACCCTGGTGGAAATGGGAAACATCTCTTACCTACGAAATTGAATAGGTAGCTAACCTTTTTAGAATATATTTTCCTAGTATGAAACGTTTTTTTTTTCACGTGAACTAAACATTTAATAGAATAAAAGCTTTAACCCATTTTTAAGGTATTAAGTAACTAATCTAAATGTTCTAAAAAAGTAAGACTATGCCACCTCGTCCTAGTCAATGTCACACGAGAAGAGAATTTTACCGATTGTCCGTCTACATAAGAAAAACAATTCCCTTATTAAAAAATCCGACGCGAGATTCGTCCGGTTATCGAGTATTAATTGATCTCAAGCCGAGGATATCGAATTATCGCTTGAGTTTATCGAATTATAAAAAAAAAATTGAATAATGAATGCGAATGCGAATGTCGACAAGTTAAATGCGCGCCCGCATTTAACTAGTTATATACTATATTTATATTTATTTTAATTTTATATATAGCTTATTTACGTTTAATGTTCTATAAGGAAACATAAAGATAGATTTATAAATTAAAGTTTTGAAAGCTGATAATTCTATTCTTAGCTATTAAAATCAAATTTTTTGGCAATTTAAAATTCGGAATTTTTTCTTCCGTATTTACAAGATAAAACTTATTTTGTTATGTTAGGATATATTTCATATTACAGCAAGAACTTCCTTAGCTATTTACTAGCCATGTCAATTTAGAAAGAAAATTATCAGCCCATTTAATAGAGAAATCATGTGAAAAAAAAACGTTTCATCGCGACCTATTAAATAGCCACGGGACTTATCTGCAACTATTTTCCTGGCCATTTTCAATGTTGGAAAATCTACCAGGGCGTTATTCTTGTAAATAAGAATGATTAACCCTTAGAGGGCCGGAAAAAGCATATATGCATTTGAGAGGGGGAGGGGGGGTCGGCAAACATCTACCCTTAGTTTGGTTCTATATAAGGTTCAAGAACTCAATTTTCTAAGGGTTAAATACTTTTTATGAAAAAACAAAAACAGAATAATATTTTTGAAAGTATACATACTCGTGGGGCTGCAGTTCCTATGGCAAGTATAAACGCAAAGAAGAGAAATAAATAGATACTGCAGCGATACATGATTCAAACTTAATGTAATTTTTATTAATATTTCAAGAAAACAGAGTTATTTTGTGATCTTTCAATTAGACAAATGTACGTTATTAAGCTTCCGGGATTGTAAAGCAGCGTAAAATTGAAAAAAAAGTAAAACAAAAAATTTTTAGTCCCTAAAGTATCTACGTATTAAATAATCTTTTCTTTACATACCATTAAAACAAGAAAAGTATAATTCTAATACATGTATGATTGGACGAATTGAAGTTAAAACATGTGCATGTTCATTCTTATCGTGATTTTATCGCATATTCATTTTTTTAAAGGAAGGTCACGTTTATGTGCTTAATAAAGCTGTAAAAAATTTAGTATTTTTCCTGGTAAGAAAACTAATAAAATGAAATGAATTGGTTTGAAAATTGTAAAATTTGTATAACACGTATTTGGTGAAAATATGTCTATTATAACCCTGGTAGAAAATTCCAGTTCGGCTGGTTAACATGTATTTTAAATCGAGCGTTTTTAGCTCAAATTGATGCCTAAATTAAATAAAAACGATTTGAAAATAATTTTAAAAGATAAAATATCATTACAGTGAAATATTCATGATCAAACATATTTAACTATTTGATAATTTTCAAGTACCGTTTTCAACTACAAAACAAGCTAAGAATTGGCCAAAAACTGCTTAACGTTTCTACCAGGCAAGAGTTTTTAATTACGGGATATTAAATTTAATAATAATGAAACACATTAGAAAAAATTTGCACAAAAAAACTTGTCGGTATGTAGTATGACTGTTCGGGGTTAACGTTCGATAGTAGAAAACTTGTTTAAAGTTTGTTTTATACTTATCCAAAATAAAAATTCTGTTTTTTTTTATATTTGAAAAAAAAAGTTTGTTATTTCTACATGGAAAAATATTAGTAAAATTTTTGAATCATATTTTATTTGAACAGCTAACGGTGCTGCGTCGCAAAGCAATATAAAAAAGAATTTACGTTGAATTTCTTGCACCTGATAAGCGATTCCATTCAAATACTGCCTCGGGCTTTAAATATTCTTTACGACTCAAGAATTTTGAAATCTCTCATTCTATTAATTTCAATCTCAAGTGCAAATTCTGTTGCATATTCCGAGGCGATGTTATTCAATGCATTTTGTAAATAAGATTTTCTACTTCAATTTTCCTTTTAATATATACGTATTTATCATTGTGTAAATGTTACTACAAGTTATCGTCGAATAAAACCAGATAAGAATATAGGTAATAACGCGCTTTCCCCAAAATTACAATTACGCAACTAATTTCGTTCTCCGAATAAATATTCCTTTCGTCCGACGTACATTTGTTGCTTCGGCAAAAAACAGCGCGCGCCGCGCTAAAATTCGCAGAAAAAGCTCGCCGCGGCAGTGCCAAGCGAGCCGGTTTGCCGGGTAAATTGATTGCCTCGCCGGCAGTGAATCTTCCGCGGTGGCGTCCGTCAGCGGTTGCGTCGTCGTCATTGAAAGGTGCGCCCGTTGCTGCACACATGTCCGGCTAATATGACAGATTGCAATCGCGACTGCTGCCGCTGCGCCGGCTCCTCGGTAATAAACGGGAGGATCCGTTGCGTCCGGCTCACGGGGGGATCACGACCTTCATCAGAGAGACCGGAGAGATGCACCTGATAGGAGTCTCCGACGGGGGCGTCATTAGCTCGCACGCAACTGCGCCTTCTCCTTCGTCTTCGTTGCGCGCTCGTCTTTTTATTGTTCAAGTTCTCGCGCGAGAGGTCAGTCTTTTTGGAGGTGTGGATAGCGGTATATCGCGAGAATCATGGGAAGGTTTCAGATGATTTTTCCGCGAAGGAAAAGAGTTTATTTACAATAGTTTATTTCGAGAAAATTTCTATTGATTAAACTACTAATTTGCACTTATTTTAAATACGTTGCACACTATTTTTGTGGTTCAATAATATTGAGTAAAAAAAGTTGTACTACTTATAGGCACCTGATAATTCGCATTTAAATTTCAAAATTTATCAGATGAATGTCATGCGTAAAAAGATTCTGAAGGGGTAAAGGATAACGTATTTCCACTTCATATTTTCAGGTGCTTGAAAGGTCTAAAGAACCTCCTGAGAAGAAGAAACAGTTGCTAGTTATCGACTTTCCCTCGCCTGCGGAACGCATTACTATTCAATTTTCAATCTTCGCCAAAAAAACCTGTCGACGAATGGAAAGACATATTTCAGCGCGGTTACATAATCACCCGCTATAAATCAATCCCTGCGTAATAGGAACCCTCGTTCCGGTACAGCAGACGTATATTTCAGCTCTCGCACTGTTTCCTTTTACAAAAGGAGATTCTGCCCGGAGTCACCGTGTCATTATTTTTTACGCTCGGATGAATATTGATTATAACTAGCTGCGGTATGCACACGAGCTGCTGCTGCTCACGTGCGTTGAAAATGACAATGATTCCTCGGAGGGGCGTTGCTCCTTCGTTTGAATGCGCGGTTGATGAGCTGGTCATTAGCCTACCTTAATCCCGGGGTCCTAGCAGCATCCGGTTTGCGTTAGGGCTACTCAAAAAGCGACCCTGCTGTACATATTCCTTAATTTGACGCTAATGTTCTACATATCTTTTTCAAAGAAATAGTTGTTATTATTTACTTTCAAATTGTTAAAAGATAATCGATCGTATTACTTTCTCTTTATGTGGAGTTTATAAGACTAAGGATTTGAATATAACTAATATTGTTATATTATAACGTTAAAAGTGGCCTTATTCCATGAAAGTAGAGCTAAAGCAACACAAGATTTTTTATTCGTGCTCCTAATTTGGTTTAAATGAACGATTTGTTAAATGTTAAACTTTTATTGGTGGAAAATGAATATGAATAATTATTATGCTCAACAGAAAGTCGTGAACCCAATAATAGATATGTAGTACGCATGTAGCAATACTTCCTGGATGACAGTCATTACTCGTGCTCCTCTCTGATTTATATTTGTAGTTCATCATTAAATGCAGATAATGAGTTGCATATATTAAATTGAGACCAAAACCACAGACAAAGGATGCTTGGAATACGTTATTGATCTGTTTCGTTTGTTGTATCGGTAGCTCGAATGATCAATAATAAGTGAGAATACCGTTGTTTATTAGTTGACAAATTATTGCTAAATAATATTGGATCGAAATGATGATACGGGATAAATTTTCCGTCGAAATATCCAAAAGATATAGTTTTGATTTCTGATGAAAAAGTCAATACTGTGGCTTTCCCTATCTTGACATTCGATATTGCCCCGAAAACTGACAGGCGAAAATTAAAGAATAGATTGGTATTGGAAGATGACTATAGTGGAGGTTATTGAACCGATATCAGCTTTTAGCCAGTGAAGTATTAATTATTTAATATTAAAAATATCAAAATAAAAAACAAATATAACCAAGATATTAAGGAAACCTTTAATGCATATTAATTTCGACGTAATAATAAAGATCTCTTATTAAATATTCGCAGATTAATTAATAAACGTAAAATTGTAATAAAATAATGAACATAAAGATTAAATTATAATGTAACGTGAATTACAAATGTATTGCAATCCTTTAATAATAATTTTAATGAAACAAATATTGTAGTTAATAATATAAACTTTATATCAAATTATAAAATTATCAAATTTAATAACTGTTGAAGATGGAAATTTACGAAATATCATTTTTTTTCATATGACAACCGGTATTTGTTTCTGAAAATGTAAAATTAAATAAAAGCATCCTCAATTGTATTTTTAATGTGTACTTCCTAAAAATAATTTTAATACTCGGTAAAACTATAAGAAAAATCAGTATTTTTTTTAATAATCTCAAAAATAATTAAATTGTGAACACTTTTTATATCGTCATGAGAACTGCCATATTTAAAAGAAAAATTTTCATTGTCAATAAATTCTGAACGTTCAAATGTGTTTAACTATAACGCCTTTTTGAAATAATCTACAAAGTCAACGTTTAAAAAGCTCTCCTTCATTCTCTTACAGTTTTTTTTCACGCAGAAGATAATATTTATCTTGAGCCACGGCTACCCGAATGAATTAATCAAAATCAAGCAATTAGAATAATATTAGCAGCAGCGTCTGAAAGCTAGACTAGCAGCGTAATATTCCCCCTGTCTCGCCAAAGGAGGCAGGATCACCTGCGCATGATATTAAATTCGAATTTACGTCTTATTAATCAAATCATCGCCTGCTAGCTGGCGCGCACGCATATTCGCGCAAATGGCTTGGCTTATTAGACGTCCCGCGAAATTAATTCGGCTTTTCTGCGTCTAGCTTCGCAAGCAACGTGGAAGTGCTCATGAGTCGGCGAATTATGGCCCCGACTATGCTGCGAGTTAAATCAAAATCACATTAGCTGCAGTCTTGAGAAACAGCTTGTAGCTCATTTCGAGTGGGTGCCATTAAAAATTATAGCACCGCTCAAATGTTTGGCTTTCAGATGTTTGCACTGGTGTCGTTAGACGTTTCTTTGAAAAAGGCGTTTAAGTTCATTGCTGACGTTATTAATCAGCCTCAAACACTTAGAGTAAAAAGAAACGAACTGTTACGCTGGCAGTAAATACATATCTTATTCTAAAATTTAAAATAATTAAAGCATTTTAAATGTTTTTAGTTGCACCTTTTTTAAAAAACCCTATTATACACATTTATGACAGGCATGAATTCCCCAGAAATGACCAATTTCACAATTCCTATCGTTTTTGAAACTTCATTAACCTTTTCTGACCGGCACTATAAATACATCATTAAGAAAACTTTTTTTTCAATAATTTGTTGTTCATTTGACCAAAACACATGAAATTTACAGTTATATAGTTTTTGTATTTTTTTGTATTTTTTTTAATTTCGCGTTAAAACATGAAATAAACTATGTTTAACGAATTTCATATGGTTAATATTTGAAGTTCTTTGTGCAAATAAGGTAATATGTATAATGGTCTTGCCCAATTTATTCAGGAAACTTCAGTAATAGTAAAATTAATAATTGTCCACATATGTGGACATCGGTCAGAAGAGGTTAACGATTAATACAATCATCATAGTCGTAATGAACAAACTATGCAAGCCTAAATGTGCCCAAACCGCATGTTAAATTGCCGTAACATAAAAGAATAACAATCACGGTCATATTTTTTCCTCGCAAACAAGTCATCGTCGTCCGAAAACAAGTCGGCACTCGCTGCCGCGCCTTGCATAAGAAAAGGGCAGGAGGATAAAGCAAAATATCTCTCTTTCCTTCCTTCCCTCCGCGAAGCCTCGCGCATGAATTATGCAGCGGCGGGGCAATTAATAAAATTCCGATCACACTCGCGTCGCGCGCACGTAATAACCGATCGGATTTTCCTGTCCGCGATATATGTTCGCGCGCATAATTTAAGGACTCGGGGACAGTTTTTAGCGCGCGCTGCTTAGGGGTACGTTTTGTAATTTCCTTTGAAATATCGCTGCACCGGAGATGCGCTGTGTAACGCGACGCTCGGTGCGTGCAATTTTCGAAGTAACCGTAGCTCCCGAGGCGGAAGTTTTCTGGTATATTTGAATTTTTGAAAAATTTGCAGCGAGGAAAATTTGATCTTTGAAGTTTTTTTGAAATTGATATGTTCCAACGAGAATTCTTGGCAATCTTGTCTCTTCCGTCAAGGTTTATTTTTCCGCTTGGAAAAAAGTGATGGCCGGAAATAAAGTACTTTAAAAGTCAACGTGGATAGCTTTAAAATATAAGACACAAATTTATAAAGAAATAAATTTTCTACGTATGCAGTAATTAGTTTGGAAGTATCATTATAACATAATTAAATCAGGACAGTTAGATAAAGTAATTACAGAAACTTAGGTAATTTTAATAGGAGAGAAAACTGTCACTCTTGCTTATCGCTTTAGAGATCTAAACTCTTTTTAAACACGTTATTTTTCGTGGAATGAGCTCCCCAGAAGAAGTAGATCGGGATTTTATCGCTTCAAACGCAGCCAGTAATTGGCGTCTTCTCGCTCCGCAATTAGAATAATAGGAAAAAGAACTCTTGCACCGCGAATGTAAACATCATCAACGTCCGACGAGGAATTCTGGCGCGAAATTTACCGCTTCGATTCACTTTTATACGGCCGTTGACCATTTTAATCGCCGCGCTAACGGATTTCTTTTATTTATGACTCGGAAAATTCAAGACGCGACTCAAAATTCGAGCGTAAATCACCGCCGTTTGTTACTGCCGTCTGCTTAGAAAAAAAGAGCGCGAATCGCCGGGTTTACGAGCGAGGCGCTGATTTTTTAATCATCGTAAATAATTGTTGGCCGACGTCGATGAAAGCGAATTAATGAGCGAGACCTGGAATGCTCGGACTTTCAATAAATAAAAATTGCGGCTTTTAGTGCTGTTTACGAGATCATCGGGGAGTTTTCTGTTACTTTTAATTGCTCCGCTGAACTTATAATCTAGTGACTCAATTGTAATTATGCTTAGGTGAGTAAATTTGATCAAAACGTGGAAACCGCAAAAGTGAGGGCTCGTAAAAGTATCGGTAAATGTAATAAAGAGAAAAGTTTATTTTGTTTACCAGAGATTATCGATTTCAAAACTGACTGCTTAATTTCTAACTTTCAAGTAAATTTATTTCTCATAAAATATTAAGTAAAACTGTAATATCTAATTAAATTATCTGTTAGTATTCAGAAAAATATTTTCCTCATTTATAATCCATTTCCAACTTAATGCCGTTCCCCCTTTTTTTCGCATTAAAAAAAAAAAAAAAAAAATAACTGAAAAAATTTTAAACGTAAATTTCTAAACCCCTCGTTTGCATTTCACTTTAAACGAATAGCTTTCCGCGAAACCTCAAGAAAAGTACGCGACACGAACCGCGCGAAATGAAGCAGCTGTCATCCTCTTGAGGTCAGGCGCCACAGACCTCAAAAATCAGCGTCGCTTCCGCGCGCGCAACATTCAGTTCGCGGTCTGGAGACGCGGCGGAGAGAGAGAGAGAGAGAGAGAGAGCCCATTAACGTGCCGTCGTCGCTTCCCACCTCGAATTTAATCCAAGGCTCATCTCTTTATCCTCTCCTGCACTTTTCCCTTAACTACCGGTTAGCGACGAGAAAGAGAGAGAGAAGGCATTTTTGAGGTCGGAATATTTCGAAAAGTGGAAACGCTTCGCGTGAGAATTTTGCAGGAAGTCGGCTATTTTGTCCGCGCGTCTCGAGCCCATAAAGCGGATTGGAAGGCTGGTTACTTACCGAGATCGAGGAGGGGGGGAGATTCGAGGATGGGATCGATGCCGAGCGCATCGCGCGCGCTTGTAATTATTATTCTCCACGTACCTGCAACAGAAAATAAAAGCTTTATGAATACGCGCTGAATTTTAAAGGCTCGATTGATTACGTGCAATATTTAAAGGGACCTTTGTTATTGGCGCTGTTTCATTTTTCAAGCTTGAAAATATATTACAGAAAAGGTCGTGGACCTTCCGCACCAGTAATCCTTATAAATGTGTATTAGGATCTAAAAATTGTCCTGCATAAAAGGGCTAAAGGGCAGACAACCAAAAGGCTCGAGGGAGCCGCGAGCTCGTAAAAGGCGGATCGATCTAATCGATCGGGAAAATTTTAATTTCCCCGGCGCGCGCGGCTCGTATAAAACCCCATCGCGAAACAAAATGAAAGTCCATAATTCTGAAAAGGAGCAGAGAGAGATAGAGCGCGAGGCGGCCGTATTCTCCGTGAATTAGGAGCTGCTTCGCTGCCTCGTCGCCCGCCAATATCGAGCGTAAAATAATCGCGCGCGCAGTGTACCTAAGAGCAAGCGGTAGGTAGGTAGCTGGGAGATGCGGCGGCTGAATTATTGAACGAGGAAATTCGCTGTCTAAGAGCAAGTTTTCGCGCACGCAACTGCCTCTCTCTCGGCTGCGAGGGGGTTGGATATGATGCTCGGTTATTGGACGCGCGATGAAAGGGAGAGTGTTTTTTTTGCGCGGAGGGTTCGGGCTGCTTAGAGAATGAGGAATATTGCTTTGACCTTTAAAAGGACGGCGGTGTAAAGTGTGAATAGTATTTTTATTACCTATAATTCAGTTTAGAGATTTTTACTCAAATTACTATCAAATTTTTTAGAACTATTTTACTTGTTATCTAATTTAAAAAAAAAAAAAAACGATTGATACTAAGTTGCGTTCTCTTTTTTTAACGACGCAATAAAATATTTCCAACTGCAATCGGCGAGAGATTGCATTTAATTCGGTTGAAGCTGACGCTTTTAATTTTGAAAATAAAGCGCCAAACTGCCTCGATATTATTTCAATGAAGCGGCCCATACTCAATCAATAAACCCTCCCGAACTATCGAACCCGCGTCCACTCGGCCCTAGATCATTCGATTATCGAGTATTGATTTCGGGAAACGAATTTATTAGGCGGGTGGGGGAGAGGGGCGGCACGAGCGTCCGCATGTGTGTGTGTGTGTGTGTGCGCGCGAGCAATATTGCAACGAACGGCATGCAAATGTTGGCTCGGGAGCGGCTAGGGGGCGAACGAGAACCGGCCTGCCATTGGTTAATTACAGCTGCATGCGGAGAGCACGCCAGATCTCAGGAATTACGTAACGAGCCCGCCGAGTTTTCGTCGATTGTGCGGGCTCGAGATTTCGGGAATACACGGGGCTTTGGGTTCTTTTTTTTTTTGCGAGGAGGGAAGGTCGACGAACCGGCTGATGAAAGAGTAATGTGTAAATATCGGTTTTTTATTTGCAAAATATATAACGTTTGCGGGAAGGAACTTTGACGTAGCGGAAAGTGGTTTGTAAATATTTACTACGGGTGTATTTTCAAAAGAGTTTGTAAATAAATGATTTTTATATATTTTTTTTTTTAATATTAGATAAAGTTGATAAAACGGATTTGTACCGATACTAGCAACAAAAAATTATTATCAAAATTGCTTCGAACGCCGTACAATAATAAATTGATAAATTCGTTCCAATAAAAAAGTGACAAATAAATATATGACATAAAGCTCCACTGATCTAAGAAAATGTACGGACTCCGGCTCGGAGAAAAGGCACGTAAAGTTATACCGAGAGAAAATACGGGCGAGAGAGAGAGAGAAGCCGAAAGCTGAGGTACACCCAGGACGTTTACTCGGGCGCCGGAAGCTCGCAGTCGTATCGCGGAAAACTGCTCAGGAATTCCATAAATTTTTAACCCTCGCTCGTAAAAGCAATGGCGCGGGGGGCTTTTCAGGGCGCGCGCGGGGCAGGCAAGTGATAAGGCGGGACGAGATAAGGCGTGTATTACGAAATCCTACCGAGTGTCCTTTGGAATAGACGTTTTGACTTAAAGGGGAAAATGCAGAATTACAGCTACGACCGGGACGTGGAGCGAATCTGGGGCAGCTTCGCGAGAAAATGGGGGGGAGGGGGGTGGCAAAAAATTTCCGGACCCGAGTGGAATTCTTCTCTGGAATTCCGATTTTGAGAGGGACGACTGTTACGTTAAGGGTTTTGTTTGTTCGGGAGGTATACGGTGGTGTTTTTTTTGAAAGGTACAAGTTGATTTCAATTTTCACGTTAAATACTTAATAGAAGAACGGTAGTTATTTGTTTACCGAGCCAGCCACAAGCATCCAAAAATTTCCACACATCGGTTAACATTCGCGCCCAAAAAAACCATCGAATATTAATTTAGCCAATGTAGAAAAACACGCAAAACCCACCAGCAACGAAACAAAAGCCAGCCGTCGGCGCGAATCCCGACGCGAATGCTCAATCAGTCGCGCGGGCAAAGTATTTCGGCAATACGCAACTCGCGCGCAAAACGATATTCGCGCGCGCTTGTCCATTAATTTGGCGGCCGCCGCTCTCGCAAAGCGAGGACGCTCGCGCGTGCCGTCCGCACGCTGCGCGCCGATGTCACGGTTTCCACTCGGCGGGTCGTTAATTTCTCGTGGCGCGCGACCGCGGAAAAAAACTGAGAGGTACACAAGTGCCGAGCTCCGGCTGCTCTCTTTGGTCGAACGCGCGCGGCGGCGTCATATTTGCGCTGGTTTCGGGGAGTGTGGTTGTTACACTGCTGATGTATCTTTGGGGCGCGGTTTTAGGAGGATTTTGGAGTCGCGTGGAATCGAACGATTGGACTCTGCTTTGAAAGGGCTTGGGAATTGATTTTGAAAATGTTGTTTAAATCCTTTTTTTGCAAATAGCCGGGGAAGCGGCGAGCAGCTTGTAATTTTGCATGCAGATTGGCAATTTACATTTTCCGGGAGAGCGAGAAGGCAAAGATCGCAATGGTTGGCTTCGGGGGGAAGCGAAAAAGGGAAGAAAGGAAAAAGCGTCGAGTTCGTCGTCGCCTCGTCTCATTTAATCGGCGGCAACATAACCGGAGCGACTTCGACAATCGGCCCATTACCCATTCGTCCCGTCGTTGTCGTCGCGCAATTCGCTTTTATCGTCCTCCGATTCTCTCCCTCCTTTGTTTTCCCAGCGGCCCTCGCTTCTTTTTTGCTCTCTCTCTCTCTCTCTCCAGGTGCTTTGGCGCCCAGGGAGAGAGAGAGGGTGAGACAGACTTTGCGGAAGTTCACTTTTAAAGTTGCGCTTTTCCCGAGATTGCGCCCGCTCTAGTCTCCAGTTTCTATTTAGTTCTTTGAACTTCTTTTTCGGGCGAGCGAGTGTTACGTTACGCTGCGAGACGTTAACCGACTCTGACTGCTCGCGCGCGCGCTCTCAACTTTTTTCAAATTTATACGCCGGGGATACAGTCTTCTCTGACTTTTTCATCTTTATTTTAAGCATTTCTCGCGAATTTACTTTATAAACTCTTGCGTTTGGCTGCGCGAAAATCCGAGGCGAATACTTTGTATATATATACGCGGGCAGATTTTTAGAAAAATTAAAAACTTGCTATGGTTCGCAAAAGTGGACGCATTTCGCGATTGTCGGTCGATGCAACTTAAAAAGTTTCCTACCGAGCAAACGCTGTATTCTCCGAGAGTCTCTCTCGATTAGATTCGACCGCGGCCTCAAAATTTCATTGAATATTATCGTCTCGGCACCGGGAGCATCTCCTCCTTTCCCTCGCCATCCATCACATCTCCCCGCTTCCAAGGTAGTCGCTACCGCCTCCAGTCTTTCTCTCCGCCTCTGTTTGCGTCAAGAATCGCTATCTTTATTATTATTATTATTATTATTATTACGGCTGTCTCCCTCCTCTCGGCGGCTCGGCCGATATTGTCTCCGAGCGTGTATACTTAGCGAGTCCGTTAAGGGGGCGGCAAACAGTCTGTCGTGAAATTTCGAAACTGGGGGGGAATAAGGAATTCCCTCGTGCGTAAGACGGGCCGAGGGCTTTTTAGAAGGTTCGCGCGCCACCGCCGCCGCTGCTGCCGGGGACTCGAATTTTATAGGACGCGATACGCGCGCTGCTAAGGTGCGATTAGGGCGGGAGGAAAATGCTCGGGGGGCGGGGAGATGCCGCTTTTATGGATCGTTCCTTGATGCACACTTTTGCGATGCTCCCGTGCTCTCTCTCCTTTACTTTATGTGAATTTTTTTTCGATGCTTATTGGCTCTCTTTCCGGGCGCTAAAGCAGATGCATACCGGATTATTCAAAAGGGCTTTTTTTCTGAACATTATGTAAGAAAAATTTAATCTTTAAACGTTATTATATTAGTATTCGTTGTAGTATTCGTAAAACATGAATCCTGTTATGTTTGAAAGTTCGCACTCCGTCCCGATCGAAAATTCAAGATTCTCGATAAAAAAATCAAGTCATCCGTTCGTAGCAAGCCGTCAAATTCAGGGCCCATAAATACGGCTCTCGAAAGGCGACGGCGACGGTGGCGGCGAGCGACGTCTCCCGGCCTGGAGGAGAGAAAAAAAGTTAAAAACGGCCTCTCTCTCGATGGACCTATACATCATCTCGGCGAGCGGATATTGGCCTGCTCCGAGAGAGAGAGAGAGAGAGAGAGAGAGCGACGTAAGGAAGTCCCTCGGATTCTGGGCTCGAATCCTGGCAGTTCCTTTCGGACGGACAGCGAATACGTGGGATGTTGGAACGAGAGAGAGAGAGAGAGAGAGAGGCTCGATTCGCGCGTGAAAGCCCGAGACGTATCCTCCGCTCGAATTAACCCGATAAATCTGCCGGGATTCTCGAGACTGACGGCCGCTATTTCCCCCCAGTGCCGCTGCCGCCGCCGCCGCCGCTCGATCGAAGATGCTGTCTGTGTGCGGTTTCGATAACGAAGCCGGTGACCGTTTTTACGGATTTGATGGGCCGCAGTGACAGTTTCCTTCAGTTTCGGAAATCAAATGGTATTTCGGGAATGCTGCGATCACCGGAAGCAGTGTATTTGTAAGGATACATTTATTGTTTGGTAAATGAATTCCTAAGGCAAATAGTCAGCTGTTAATCCTTTTTGCTCGATGCAAGGTTGCGAAATATTCTACAAATGTTCGCAAGTTAAAAGGCGCACAGTCGAAAGGAAAATGCATCCGATTAGTAACGAGGGACACTTTGCGATTCCGAACAATTAGCCATTCCTCTTATTTTCCGTCAACTTGAGAAATTTCTCTAAATACTCGGAGCTTAATCGTCCCCGAGCAGCGAGTAAACGCGCGCGAGATCTTGCAATAAGAAACTTTTCTCTCACTCGGGGCTATTAATTGCTCGTAAAATGGCCGCGGCGCTTTTAGGGCGCCTCAAAGAAAATTCCGTCCATTCCGGCTCTGCATTTACATAAATTTCTCGGGCAACACGCGATAAATCGCGCTCGGCGGCGGCGGCGGCGACGAAAATTTTAATAGCGAATTACAATCGAGCGAGAGAACAAAAGTACACGGCGCATATATAATTAAACGCTCGATTTCAATGCGAATATCTCTTACTTTTTGCCCGGCCCGCTTCCGTTGCCGCCGCCGCCGCCGCTGCTGCTGTTATTGTTGCGGTGGCTTTTTCTTACCCTTTTTTAGGGGGCGTTAGTGCGGATGTGCAAGCGCGGAAGCTGCCTTTGTTCCCCCCCTCGCGGACGCTTTTTCTCTCTTTTTCCTTTTTCCGGAATTTTCTTTCTTGTATTTTATTCGAACGCGCGCCGCCTTGTTTCTTATTTTTCTATCTTCGTTTTTTCGGATTCGCTTTTTTCCGACTTGCTGGCTTTGGCGTCTTGTAAGGAAAAATGTTGCATTGAAATATTTCTTTTGATACCCTTTTCGCTTCTTTACTGATAATTTGCGTCTGATCATTTTGTGAAATAAAGATGTAAACTTGGAAAACAGAAGGTGAAAGTAGCTTTTGATTAAAAGCCGCGTTTCCCAGGCATTAAATTTTATAATCGTTAGTAATGGCAAAATTTGATTTAAAATTTAAAAAATTTCATTAAAATTAATTTACAAAGGACCCGTTAAGCAACTTTTCACGGTTTAACATTTAAAATCAATTGTCAGTTTACTAAAAGCTTTTTAAACTGATTTCGAGAACAAAGTCACGAAATTTAGCGCGAACAACGGAGCATAATTTCCCGCGAAAATCCGCCCGTGAAAACGCAGCATCCGCGAGAGCAAAAAAAAAAAAAAGCGCGCGAATCATTTTGCAAAACGCTTATCCGCAGGGAGCGATCGATTTATATATATCACATCAGGGAGGGGAGCCGATGACAAAACGCCCGAGGCCGCGGCGCTATAAGGCAATTTATTTTCCAATTAGATTTTCAGAATTTCCCGCTCGCGACGCGGGTTATTACGCGCATTTTTTTTTCTCCTTGCGGATTTGTATCGGCGATTGTGCGAGAGAGAGGGAGACCGATTAAATTGGCTCGCTTAATTTGAGGTTAAGGCAGTGACAACGCCGTGGGGTCCATGAATGGCCGCCGGTATAAATTACGCCGATTTCGCGGCGGCAGCAGCAGCAGCAGCAGCTGACGCCGCTTCTTTTTCGCCGAGCTACTCTCGATATTTATGCAAGCGATTACGAAATTCTTGCCGGGATTTCATTCAGGCCTTATTTGCGCTTTTTTAGTTTCCCCGCGCCGCCAATTATTACTGTACTTGCGCCTTACAGTTACATCTTTAACGATTTAATCCGACGGGTTTGATTAGGTATCGAGGATCGCCAAAAAACACGAGCAACTGGCGTTAAACGAAACGTTCTATACGTCCATTCGAAAGAAAAACTTGTAAAAAATCGAGAAGAATCGATGCCGTACGATAATTATATAAAAATTGCCTAAGAAAGTACTTGCAACGACGCGGAATCGCTTCATTTTTTTCTAAATCTACATTGGCGGATAAATAACTCTTTTCATCTGGCTGATGACATGAAATTCATTCGATAAGAAGTAATAGAAAAGCCTCCCGAGGCGGTAATTAGAGATTGAAAAATAAAATAAAAATCCAGCGGACAATAGTTCCGCGATTATTGAGCCAGCGAGCCAGTACGGCTTCGCGGAATTAAGTATATATCGTTTAGCCAATAACACTAAGCATTCAGGCCTAATTACTCGATCGATATCCGGCTCGGCACAGTGCAATGATTGTCCTCATAATCCCCGAAGTACAGCGGCGCAATTAATCTCCGGCGAGACAAAACGATATCTTCCCTCCTCAGCCTTTCTTCCCGTCCATTGCGGATCCCCGAGTCCCCGGCGATCGAACCTCCAGATTACGCCTGGAAGGAGAGAGAGAGAGAGAGAGAGAGAGAGAGAGAGAGAGAGAGAGAGAGAGAGAGAGAGAGGGAGACACGCGGCGATTGCGATCGTCGATGCGTGCGGCCCATCGGGCAGATAAGCCGCCGAGAAATGATAACCAGAAACATTGCCCGATCCGGAGAACCGGATCGGCCTGATTGTTCCGAGGATTCCCGAGTCGCGACTCATTGCCGCTCGCTTTTTAGCCGCGAGATCGCTGCCGCTGCTGCCGCTGTTGCCGCGGCAGCGGCCCTCCCTTACGACTAAGATGGATCGCACGCGTCCGATAAGCCTGATTTCGTATCGGCGAACGTTTTCGAGCGACAAGCTACAAGTCAATTTCAAAGCTGTACTTTGTGCGTTCTACAGGAATAAATTTGCATCATTGAAGGCTCGAGACGTCGTTCTATCGCGACGGAATGCGGAGTCTGGTGGGCGCGAGGGGAAGGTTATCTGCTTTTTATTCTGAAAGTCGAGGGGGACGTTGAATTGGAGGTGATGCGGTAGTAATTTTAATCGGTTGTCAAATCGAAGCTGTATTTTTTTTTATTCAGAAGGGTCTCCGATGCATCGTAAAATCATTGAATATTAATTAGGAAAGTCTAAAGTGTTTGCATACAATTAATCAAGATCAAATCTTCAACAGAGTCTGGTATATAAATATGCATATTGCTTATATGCGATTAGTCGCAGTGAACAGAACAGAACACCGGCCATTACTCTGATCGTATTAAATTACGTCGTCGTTAATTATGCATGTGCCAAAGTAGCTTTTGCGTAATTTCGCGCATTACGTTTGTATAATCGAAAGGAAAATTTAAAGAATGGAATAAGAAAAAATCAATTGCTTCGATTCTAAACTTCAACCAAAAAAAAGATAAATCGTAGCCTCTTTGAAGATATCAAAAGAAGAAATAAGCCTACAAGACTTTACGCAAGAGATAACATTCAAACATACCGGAAGATTCTTTTTTCGGTGAAACATCCCTTAATTGAAGTACGTATATAGGATATATAGTGCTCAGCCGTGCAAAGAGAAGCTAAAAACTGGAAAATTAACTACAGCTGATAAAAGAATGCACGAAATGTAGCAAAACGATGAAGTTCTATTAGGTGGAACGAAGTAACGAAGAAGACAAGAAGTCAGATTAATCAGACAAGGAAGAGGAAGAAGATTAGATGAATATATTATGGCTCAAAATGTATTCCATTAGCTGAAAAAAGATTATTTACTACCGCGGATAAAAGAAAAATAATGGCACTTAAAAATAAAACACGCCGCGAATATAGTAGACCGTTAAATTCAATGCGGTCAAATTGAACCATATAATCTTAACAAAATCCTAATAAACTCGATATTTGAAAAAGACGCGCGGAATAAATCGAGGCAAAAGCGAAGGGGGAACGTAAATCTAATAAGAGATAGAAAGCAAGAGGTTCGTTATAGATCAGAGCTCGGCACGTAGCGCAATATAAACACGGAGCAATACGTACCGTCCGATAATTAACATTCAGTCGGCGCTTTCGCTATACCGTAACTTCTCTCTCTCGACTTCCCTATCGTACCTATATTTTCGATGAAACTACATTTTAATAAAGGAACAAAAGAAAACTAATAGTTATCGTTCCGCTGAATAATGTGTGCATTAACTTTTCCGCAAACTCGAATCCGGCGAAAATTGCGAGAGCCGGACTCTTTCTAACTGCGCCGAATACAAATTTTCATCGAAATTTCGTGCAAATTTGGCTTGCGCCCTGAAACTTTATTAATAAAATTAGAAAACTTCGGTGAACACGGTTTTTGCCTTTGATAAAGCAGTTGTTTCCGGATGTATCCATAATTTATAATTGCCCGTCGCTTCGCCCGATTTGAGACAACTCCGATCAATGCGGGCAGACGGCTATTAATCACCTCTCTCCCGACAGCGCGCTGCACTCAGTGTCTGGCCCTTTCTTCTTCCGATAAATCGAGTTTAGCATCATCCTCGCACTCGTGGCGGATCGTGTGTTTAGTCCTTTTTTTTCCAGCGGTGCTTAAGACACGGCTCGCGAGCCGAGAGGAGATAGGCGTTCGTTTTTTGTATGAGCGATGGCGCTTAGCGGAGAATTATTGCCGGCGTTCCAGGTCACGAGTCCACGTAATGATGGATAACTGGGGGGAGGGGGGGCATTTTTCCTGGCCTAAATATCCTTTCTGCGATTTGTTTGGGGGGGAGGGAGGTCTTTGATCGATCGGCGCGTGTGTGTGTGCACACCTTGAGGGATGTATAGCCGAACGGCACGACGAGTCTGCTTGCAAGGATCTGTCGGCTGCACGCGGCTCTCGGTGAGTGATTATCAAAACAGTGGCTTCGAGAACAGATCGCTGCAGTCGATGGACTCGCGCGCCGCTGGAGTTCATGTTTCCCTGACGAAATTCAAGCTCTGCGGGCTCGGTTTCGCTTCGTTCTTTTGTCGTTTAGTTTATACTTTGTCCCGATTTCTATAGGCGCATTTTTCAATTTTGCGTCAAATAAGAAATTGTGGTTGTGGCACTGAGTATTGCGTGTAATTGTAATTAAGTATGTATGTAACCGTGAATTAGAAGGTGTGGTTGGAGCAGACTTAACTCAAAGCGAAAAGTTATGGTATTCGCACGTTCTTATTTCTGCCCATTATCAGTTATTAATGGCTGCTTTGCACGATTCGTAATTTTTCACCGCCTTAATTCCCCGAATAAATTTCTCAGATGATATAAAGTTTGAAATCGATACAATTTTATGTTTTATATTGTACTCTTGATTACTCGTTTCCAAGGAATTTTATCCTTCGAAGCATGAAAATCAATAACCATATTTCATCTGTATCTAAATCAATATCTTCTCTATCCGTGAATTTTGCTCGCCGTCAAAAAAAAGAAAGAGTGTAAAAAGCAAATGAAATAAACCTCGATAAATTTTCCGAAATAATTTTGCGAGCGCCGAACTTCGGTTTCTTCGCGCAACAGGTGTAATCACGATATCCAAGCGCGCGCGCATAAATCTCCGCCTCATCTTCTCTTCAAACAGACATCAGCGATCGCATAATTATCGAGGCATACCCAAGAATCAATGGACTGCTCTGCTCGTCAATTTGCGCAGCCAATTATTCCGATAATCTTCAGATCAGTCGTTTCCATCTCCTGAAAAAACAGCCATCGCGGCATGGATTTACATCAGAAATTCCGCGCAATTAAAAACCGTAGTTTTCCGGAACGAAATTCGAACCGACTGCTGAAGAGCGGCGTTCGAACGTCTTTCGAGGTTCGTCGATAAATGATCGAAGCGCACGCGAGAGAATGATCGCCGACGTTTGCAGCATTCCGCGGATGCATTTATCCGTCCGAGTCGCCTTAGGCTTTTTTTTCAGACAAATAAGACGTATGAATTTGAAGAAGCGTTTTAATCTTTCGACATCTGGGTTACGCTTGTAAAGAGGCTTCGATCAGGTTCAGTAGAACGAGTCAGGTGTGGTAAGACCGGGAGTTGTGTTGCTTAAGTAATTGCTGCTTGAGTAATGTAGCTTTATTACTATATGGTAGTAGGTAGTTTCAGAGCGAAACTGCTTGGAATTCTTTATTTGCAAAATAAATTCTTTTAAACTCGCGTTCGTGACTTAATTATCTTGTTCTGCGTAATAATTATAAATGTTAAATCTCAGAATTTATTTTTCACATTTTTCAATCTGGAGTACATTAAATTGCTTTTAAAGTTACATTTGTAATTTTCTTTTTTAATGTGATAAAGCAAGAAACGATTCCGATAATTATTTTATATCGCGTTAATAAACTTGTTTTAAACTCCTTTAAAGTGATAATAATTAATTTATAAATAAAAACTAATTTTTTTGATAAATAAAATACATTATATCTCTTTTTATACTTTTTTATTTTAAAAATAACAATTTGTGTAAATGTTATTCAAGTATAAAAGAATATTGCACACTTAGGAAAACAAATCAACTCGGCAAAAGGCGAGCCCAAGGAGAAAAAGGAAGAAATCCCATCAATCTTCGGTCGAAAAGTGGAGGAATTAGACGTCGATCGCTCTTATAAAAGTCTCCGCGGCGCGGCGGAAAAAATAAAGGAAGGCCAAGACTCCGACAGGTATTCAATCTCGATTCGAACTTTCGAGGGCAGTGCATACATTCCCGGTTTCACTCCCCCCTACCCCTTCCGGCCTGCGGCCGCGAGAAAGATGATAGTTGCAAAAGTTGCCGTGCCGCGCGCGTCCTTTGTGCGAAAAAGTTGCGCGCGAATGAACCGCCGCGGCGGCGGCGGCGGCGAACTTTTGCCGGCCGTTCGCTCCCACGATATTTGCACTTTTATCCGGAAGAGTTTCCGAGTTTGGCGTTTCCGATGTGTACAGAGAGAAATTTCTGCCCTGGTAATTGAAATTAAGAGTTCGTCCTTCGGTCGATACTCCGAGTGGCTTTATTTTCGTAATATAAGCAGAAAAGTACTTAAATCTGCTAATTATTAGTTTAAAATCTTCTTAATATAATATTTTACGTTGTATATTATATTGTTATCGATCCTTCAACAACATTCAAACCGGAAGTTGGATTTTATGAGTTACAAAGCTCAATGTGATTAGTTATTGAAGTAAGGCGGTAAAATTAAAAGAAATCGATTTTTTAAATTAAAGTTTAATAATTAAAAGCATAGAGCTTTGAGAATTAGAATGGAAAATAAAAGAAAGCATTTTAAAGTAACGATATGATAATATGGTCATTGGTTTTTATTTTCTATGTAATAATACTTCGTAATAAAACATATTTTAATAAATTTTTGAACTTCCAACCCCAAAATTTAGTACGATCGGTTAGCATATTAAAGTTACAAGTTCTACTAGAAGAAAGATTCATAAAATTCTATTAGAAAAAATATTTTAAACGTAATATATAACGAATGAATTCCGAATATGCGTAATAAAAAAAAAACCAAGCGCTCGAATTTACCTACAGAATAAAACTCGAGACAAAAATAAAACTTTGCCCCTCCGCTCTGAAAACGGTAGAAAACCGAAGCGGGCAGAGCCCTTCGCTCATTGCCATGCGGCGCATAGATCATCCCGGCGATCCTCGCTCGACTTACCATCAATGGGGCCCCTCTTGCGCCTCTAACGTCCTTATTAACCGGCAGGGGATTAATCGGAGCTCTCGGCCAGCTCGTCACTTAATTAGGCAATTAATTAAACCGCGCGCGTCGAGGATCGCCGACGTGTCGCACGGGGCGATATTTTACGCCGCCGGCCGATATCGCCTTTTTATGAGAGCTGCTGCGCCGCCGCCGCCGCCGCTCGAGGAAATGTCGCCGGTGAGTTATTTATACCCCGCGGCCGCCGACGCTTTTTTTCCCTCCGAGAGAGCGGAGAGGAGAGGTGTGTGCGTGTTTGAGTTTGCCTTTTTTTGCGGATCGAGTGTTTGGCTTCGATAAAGCCGGGAATTGAAGGTTTTGCTTGGTATTTTTGGGGGGGGGGGGGATTGTTTGGAAAATTGCTAGAAAATTCGAGGAAAGCTCGTGCGTTTAACAGAATTATTTAGTTAATTACGAGGAGAATTTTGGGAAACAAGTTAATATATTTTTGGGAAAATTCCGGTGTAATAAAACTAAAAAAACGGGGAACTCAATAAGAGGCTGTAGGCGGCGCTATCAAACTTTTTTAAACAAAACTTTTTACGCCCTCCTTGCTAATTCATAATAAAAAACTTGGATGCGTCTCTTGATATGCGCATAATACAAGTTACAGGTCGGCCACCGGTGATAAACGATGCAAGATTATCGGCGAAACTGAAACTTTGCTTTCAAAATTTTATTTTTGAACAAAAAAAACACAAGCTGCATTATCTCAAAAAACTTTGGCAGCGTCTCCCTCTCCCCCCATCTCGAGGAAAAATATACGAGTGCCTGCTCTCGGCGGAGATTTTCATAAACAGGCGAAAAGGAGGAAAACAGCCATAAGCCACACAGCTCTCCGCGCGGCATTAAACTCTTATCGCGAATTTGCAACCCCCCCGAGAAAAGCGGCGCGCGAAGAAGCGGCCGCCGCTCGGGTGTAATAAGAAAGCGCGATAGTTCCTAAAAATTTGCCTTCGATCGCGAGAGAGAGAGAGAGAGAGAGAGGTTTTGTCTAAATCTGCGCGGCCTCCGCGATAAGGCTCGGTAATCCGCGCGCAGGCGCATATAACTCGCGCGGCTATCGCGATCTTTCACGGGGGGAGAGAGAGAGAGAGAGGCCGAATGGCTTACTCCTCGAAGCGCAGTGCGCTCGGCGTCGCTGGGATTCTTTTGTGTGTATCTTCTCTCTCTCCGCTTGGGTCTCGGCGCGCGGCGCGGCGCTGCCGCTTTTTTGCCGGGGAGATAAGTCGCTGCTCGTAAACTGCTCAGCTGACGATACACGTGTCGAGGACGCTGTTTACGGCTTACGATTCTTGGAGATTTTTACCGGACTTTTTCTTGGCTGCTTACTTTTTCTTTTTTTTTTTCTTATCCGAGCGAGCAATTGGGAAAAGTTGTAGTTGAGTGTATATATAAGTTTTAACAGTTTTTGTTCAAAGAGCTTTTGTGCGCAAGGGCGTTTGTGTTTAGTTTGCTGCAAATAAGATAAGAGAAGTAAATATCGCCTTATCTTTTGTAAAACAATGCGTCTGCTAAGTCTCAAAACCCAATGGGATTTACGGAGAGATAAGTAGATTGAATTTGGAGAAAATAGCAATTGAAATTGAAATGAAATTAAGACGAGCTTAAACCAACAACGGAATTAACCGAACAAAAGCAAAATAAGTGTTCTTATACCGTTTAATTTACTTTGTAGGGAATGTACTCGCAACGAACCAATAAAAAAAAACAAAAATCTACCTCTTTTCTTTTACCTTTCCTTTCCTACGTGAGAACGGTATACACCGGCAAGAAAAAAAAAAACAAGCCTCCAAAAAGCAGCAGCAGCAGGCGCCTGCCGCAATCGCTCGCGTGCCTCCGCGTCATTCGCGGCGGCCGGCCGCATATTTCACGGACGCATTACGCATTTTTCGCCCCCTCCGGGCGTAATTACTCTTATTAATAACGGCCGCGCGCGCGGCGGCGCCGTAATTGATACGGGCGAGAGTCTCTCGGCGGGGCGCCCGTTACGCTTTTCTCTCCACCCTTTTTGCGCGCTCGCGAGGGGTTGAGTTATACGGTAAGGCCCCCTCCGACACCTGCGGAATCGCGGAGGTTCCGCAACGCGGAACCTCTTTCTCTCTCTCTCTCTCTCTCTCTCTCTCTCTCTCTCGCTCGCTCTTCGGTTTATTAGATAAGATTCGCCCCGCCCGAGTTATTTATGAAGTAACTCGTTATTTGTGCGCCGATTTTTTCGAGAGCCGGATTGTGCGCGGACTCGGATTAGAGGAGGCTGCGAGTTAGAGAGGCTCCGGAGCGCACGGGGTTTGCAGAATAACGGGATGGGACGAGTTAATAAAATTAACCCCGGGGTTGTACCGAAACCAAAGCGGAATTTACTGCGCTTTCTCGGGCGAGCGATGTATTTTATTGAGCTTTGCTAAAAGCGTATTTGGTTTTCGAGTTTTCAGATTGTAGTGTACAGTTATGTGCTTGATTAATAGTAATCGCCTCGCTGCGGACGGGAAATCTTTCGGCGAATTCGTTTCGAGCGGAAAATTGAAGGACAGTGGATTTTTCAAACTTGCAAAACCCAGTTCATAAAACTCATCAAGGAGAAATTCAAAGGACGCAATGGCATTTCGCGCTCGGAATTTAATCTTCAAAATTGGCGCTATTCCGCGGCCTGACGTACAAACGAAAGGGGATGGGGAGGAGGGGGGGGGAGATAACGCGCGACCCCGTAATCAGTCGGAACATCCGGCGATTTTCGAGCTTCCATTGCCGCGTCCGGAGGTGCGAAGCACATTGCGTAATTGCGTAATTCGCGCCGTTCCGACGTGTGTGTGTGTGGACGCCCGCACAGGTCGATTCGACAAACCGGAATATTCGCGGGATTAGTCTTGTTTCTTTGCGGAACACGAACGGATTAGATTGCCCCGCTGCTGTTATGATGGTGTGCGATTTGGTTCACTTTTCTAAGCTGCTCTGATCGAGTTATTGAAAATTTGAAGGGAACTTGGATAATATTTAGGAAATAGCGACGAGGACATTATATGGAACTGAAATGTATGTTTTAACTTTTTTAATAAACAACTTATCGATTTAGGATGAAAATTAAGTTTAATGAAAACTAAAAGTCAATTGATAATAGACAATTTTTCGACGATTTGTTTGTACGCTTTCAAATAAATTATTTTCTCAGCTGTTTTTTTAATCTCAGAATTCATGAACTCTTTAGAAACTCTTCTTAAGCGATTCTTTTTAATGTTCGTTCCTGCACAAAGCGAAATAAGTTTCACTTTTCATAGTAAGCTGTCTTACTTTTAAGCTAGCAATTTTATTTTAAGACCTTACTTTACCTCAACGATTTCCCCGCCCCGACGAAATTTACGCAGATTAAAAATAAATACTTCGACCAAACGAGCGGATTTAAAATAATTCCAAAAATCAACTCCAAACGTCCAAACGTCCGCGCCTGCAAACGAAACGCGTCGAAACACGACCGCCGCAAAACCAGCTCTCGGAGCGAGAGCCGGCCGATTTCGCCAATCGCGAACTTTAAAACAAACGCTCGCCCGCGGCGGGTAAAACGGCACTCGTGACAGCTCCGCGCGATTGACGCGCATAAAAAGCTCGCGCAGAGGAGAATGCACTCGATAGATTAGTTTCATTTTTTGGGCTTTGAAGTGCAATCGCCGAATATTTCGACCGCCACTGGCCGGTGTGCTGCGAATCCATAAAGCAATTTGCGGCTAACTGAAATCCCCCCTCGTTCGAGTGCTTCTGACGTGATGCTGTTTAATAGGTCTTTTTTCGGAGCTGTTGCGTTGGTTTTTTTCCTTTTTCTTTTCGGGGGGATTGAATGCTTCATGAGGATATTGAATGAGTAGACATTTTTGTGAGAAATCGGAAGTTAAATTGATGGTGTTAAATTAATTGGTAAAAATATTTATGCTAAAATTTTTTTTCAATTTTTCAAACTTCCACTTTTGTCGTTTACAAAAAAACGCCGTACAAACAATTGTTACTACGTTAAATTGAAAAGTATATTTACGTTTCCAATTGACTTGAAAAATTATTTCAACCGGAAAAGAGTTTTTCGAAACAATATCGCTTAAAAATCTTTTCAGCTTGAAAATTCAAAGTTCAACATACAAGACTGTTTAATTTTTTAAAAAAACCTGAAGTGACCGAAGTCTTCATCGCGAAAATCCCGTAAAAACAAAATTCGACATGCAGCGAGTAATTTTAAGAAAATAAATCTCCATTAATTAAAGACGCGATACTTTAAAGACAAAGTATTTTATGCCCGGCAGATTCGCCGGGCAAAATAATTGCATTTTATATTAAAAATCGATAAGTTTTCATACAGCGCCCGCGTAAAACTTTATAACGCAAACAAAATTTCGTTTACGAGATAGCGCATCCTTGAGCTTGGCCTCGGCTCTCTCCCGCTTTATAAACTCGGCTGTTTTCTTTAAAAACTCTAAAATAATCGTAAAATTCGCTTTACGTCCCCGAGGAGCTCCAACGAGATATCCTTCCCAGTTTCTAGCGGCGGCGGCGGCGGCAACAACAACAACAAGGCGGCGCGCTAATAAAAAAAAGGTCAGCCCGAAGTTCGCGGGGGGGGGGGGGGGGGGGGAAAAAGG